>NW_023395931.1:467500-470000 GCF_014083535.2 Vespa mandarinia
GATAATAATGATAATAATGATAATAATGATAATAATTATAATAATGATAACAATGATAATAGTGATAAATTTGATAATAATGATAATAATAATGATAATAATGATAATAATGATAATAATAATGATAATAATAATAATAATAATAATAATAATAATAATAATAATAATAATAATAATAATAATAATAATAATAATAGTAATAATAGTAATAATGATAATAATGATAATAATAATAACAATTATAATAATTATAATAATGATAATAATAATAATAATTATAATAATGTTAATAATAATAATAATAATAATAATAATAGTAATAATAATAATGATAATAATAATTGTAATAATGATAATAATGATAATAATGGTAATAATGATAATAATAATAATAATAATAATGATAATAATGATAATAATTATGATGATAATGAAAATAATAATGATTATAATGATAATAATAATAATAATAATAATAATAATAATAATGATAATAATAATGATAATAATAGTAATAATAATAATAATAATAATAATGATAATAATAATTATAATAATGATAATAATGATAATAATAATAATAATAACAATACTGATAATAATAACAATAATAATAATAGTAATAAAAGTAATAATAATAATAATAATAATAATAATAATGATAATAATGATAATAATGATAATAATGATAATATTAATATTAATAGTTATAATAATATTAATAATAATAATAATGGTAATAATGATAATAATGATAATAGTGATAATAATGATAATAGTGATAAATATGATAATAATGATAATAATGATAATATTGATAATAACAATGATAATAATAATAATAATAATAGTAATGATAATAATGATAGTAATAATAATAATAATAATAATAATAATAACAATGATAATGATAATAATATAGATAATAATGATAATAATGGTAATAATGATAATAATAACAATAATAATAATAATAAGAATATTGATAATAATGATAATAATGATAATAATAATGATAATAATAATAATAATAATAATAATAATAATAATAATAGAAATGATAATAATGGTAATAATAATAATAGTAATAATAATAATAATGATATTAATGATGATAATAATGATAATAATGATAATAATGATAATAATAATGTTACTAATGATAATAATGATAATAAAAATGATAATAATGATAATAACGCTAATAATTATTATAATGATAATAATAATGATAATAATGGTAATAATGATAATAGTGATAATAATGATAATAATGATAATATTGATATTAATGATAATAATGAAAATAATGAAAATAATGATAATTATGATAATAATGATAATAATGATAATAATGATAATTATGATATTAAGGATAATTATGATCATAATGATAATAATGATAATAATGATATTAAGGATAATAATGATAATAATATTGATGATAATGATAGTAATGATAATAATAATAACAATGTTGATAATAATGATAATAATAATAAAAATAATAATAATAATAGTAATGATAATTATAATAAAAGTAATAATGATAATAATGATAATAATGAAAATAATGATAATTATGATAATAATGATAATAATGATAATAATGATAATGATGATATTAAGGATAATAATGATAATAATATTGATAATAATGATAATAATCATAGTAATAACGATAATAATAATAATAATAATAATAATAATAATAATAATCATAATCATAATAATAATTATAATAATAATTGTAATACAAATAATAATAATAATGATAATAATAACAATAATAATAATAATAATAGAAATGATAATAATGATGATAATAATAATAGTAATAATAATATTAATGATAATAATGATGATAATAATGATAATAATGATAATAATGATAATAATAATGATAATAATGATAATACTCAAATGAATAACGTTAAAAATAACAATAATGATAATAATAATAATAATGATAATATTGATAATAATAATAATAATAATAATAATTGTAGTAATAATAATAATAATAATAATAATAATTATAATAATAATAATAACGATGATGATAATAATAATAATAATAATAAAAGTAATAATTATAATAATGATAATAATATTAATAATAATTATAATTATAATAATGATAATAATTATGATAATAATGGTAATAATGACAATAATTATAATAATGATAATAATAATAATTATAATATTAATAATAATTATAATGATAATAATAATAATAATAATAATAATAAAAATAACAATAATGATAATAATAATAATAATAATAATAATAAAAAAATGAGAATGATAACAATAATATTAATTATTATAATAATGTTAATAATAATAATAATAATAATAATAATGATAATTATGATAATAATAATAATAATGATAATAATGATAATAATAATGATAATAATGATAATAATGATAATAATTATAATAATGATAACTATAATAATAATAATAATAATAATAATAATAATCATATTAA